>CM073776.1:14813262-14828124 GCA_037158775.1 Hetaerina titia
CACACGCACCCACGCACCCACGCACCCACGCACCCACACACCCACGCACTCACGAACGCACGCACACGCACACACGCACAAACACACACACACAAACACACACACGCATATATATATATATATATATATATATATATACATATACATATGTGTTGCTGGATTGTGTTTTGTTAGGAGTCACAAAATATTCATGGTAGTTGTGTCCTTCCATAAACCTACCTTAACCGGTAGATTACCTTATAATAATGTGTAAACAAGGTGTGATCAAAGAAAGACCGGGCAGATTTTATTCTGCGCAAACCGTTCAACGGATCGAAACGAGACACAGTGCGCCATCTAGCGACGCATTTGACGACTAAAACGAGAGGTGTTGCGTCTGTTTACGTTGAGTCGTTACGCAGTAGCTGCGGTACATGTCCTAACCTGTCCCTCGCCGCGTGCAACGGCAGCAATGAAGGGGCTAGAGGAACAGCGTGTGTACGTGAAATTTTGTTGTTTCAAACTTGACAAAAGTGCTACGGAGACATTTTGAATGATTCAGCAAGACTTTGTTAATGAAGCTTTAAGTCGAAGCCAGTGTTTTGAGTGGTACAGTCGTTTTAAATCGGCAGAACCTCGACAGATGAAGATTCGCGAACTCGCGCCTTCCACTTCGACAAACCCCAACCATGTCAAATTGATGAACGATTTGGGGCGGGAAGATCGCTGTTTAACTGTTAGGGAGATAGTCGGAGAAGTGAACATTAGTTTTGGATCCCGTCAGACAATTTTGACAGACATTTTGGGCATGACGCGCCTCGCATCAATATTCGTCCCGCGGATGTTGACTGATGAATAGATACAAAAACGTGTCGACATTTGTCAGGAACTCCTGGATCGAGCAAATGCCAACCCAGAGTTTCTTAAAACCACCGTAATTGGTGACGAAACCTGGATTTGCGGTTATGATGTTGAGACAAAGGTCCAGTATTCTCAGTGGAAAGAATTCTTCGCGACCAAAGAAAGCTCGCATGTCCGGGTCCGGTGTGAAGGTCATGCCGGTGTGTTTTTTTGATTGGCAAAGGTTTATTCATTACGAATACGTCCCTCAAGGTCAAACCGTCAACAAAGATTTGCACTTAAAGGTTATGAAGAGGCTGAGGGTCGCAGTGAGAGGAAAGAGGCCGGATATGTGGTGAAAAAATGCATGTCGTTTCCACCACGATAACGTACCGGCGCACACGGCGCTTTTTTACGTTTTCAATTTGCACTGATAAATGACAAATAAAGAGGGTGCGTTCCAAAAGTAATGCAGTTGAATTTCCCGAGGCGCTCCTATTGGTCGGAGTGGAATCAAACTACTTGGAGAAGGGGGGGGGGACGCTAACCTTTGCCGAAAAACCAGTCTTATTACTCCTCAAGCTGTGGAAGCGGCACAACGTCAGTTATTGTAAACATCTACGCCGTGTCGTGTCACAAAAAAATGGAATCGATGATCGAGAAACCTTCGCGATTACTAAGTATCATGACAAACTGAAAACAATCTCTTGAGATAACAAGCAAAATGATTCGTGAGGCTTACCAATCGTCTCTGCTCTGTCCTGCTCACAAGTTATGAGGTGGTTAAAGGCATTAAAGGTGGGCGAGGAAGGGGTTCACCATGAACAACGCTTTGGGCGGCCGTCAACCAACAACCGACAACAACGTGGCTCGTGTTCGACAATTGTTGGACTCTGACCGTCGATTGAGTATCAAGATGGTTGCCAATGAACTGAACTTGTCGTCCACTGTTGTGTTTCGCATTGTCACTGAAGATTTATCGATGAGTACAGTGTGAGCTAAGCTCGTGCGCAAGGTGTTGTCAGATGCGCCTTGCCCCAATGCGTCACGTTTCCGCGAGTTCCAGGCCAATTACCAGGTGCCAACGCTGCTCCACCCCCCTATAGTCTTGACGTCACCCCAGCAGACTTCTTTTTTCCCTCAGATTAAGGTAGCCCTGAAAGGAACCCATTTTTCATCCATAGGAGATATCCAATCCGCCGTGACGAAGACCTTGCGAGAGGTCCCCGAAGACACCTTCCAGGGCGCGTACCGGTCAAGGCAGAGTCGCTGGGAAGAATGTGTCGGGGCCCAAGGACAGCTATTTAAAGAATTTTAAGTGTTTGTGCATGTCTGTTCAATTAATTTCTTAAAAAATAACACTTTTAATATTGGAACGCACCTTGTAAATCATTACCTCAGGACACAATGAGAGAATAATGACGAAAGAAAAAAATACTAGGTGTCTGGCACACCCCACCGGCAGGTGTTCCGCGCTTCGCCGCTGGTCATGAAGATTATCGTAACCACCGAGATCGTGCTGGGTTAGCCATCGTTTTAGCTTACGAAAAGCATTTATAACTCAAAGAATATTACCAGAGTGGTAAATATTTTTAGGGAAAACTTATTTAAAAGCTTTAAAATTAAGATAATGAAGTGGTCTGATCATTCTGGGTAATAGCTATTATTATTGGAACTCTATTTTTGTAAAGTAGGTTTGGATAGACATTCTATGTCTATCCAAAATTGTACATAGCAATTCTTGCCTCTCCAACAAAAAACACAACCTGACATCGGCCAATACAGTTAGTCCCGCATTTCCTTTCTTCCACGTTTCTTCAATTCCGCATACTTCTTTCCTCCCTTCATTCCCCCAAACATCCCTATCCTGTTCTTTCCCCTTCCTCATTTGCTTAACGTTCTCCCTTCTATCACCTATTTTATTCCTTCCCCTTCCTTGTTTGCCTAAGAATCTCCCCTCCATCTTAGTCCTAAACATCCCAAAAGTATGTTGAAAAAATTAGATTAGATACCTGGAGCACCCTGCGTGACTATCGACAAGTCATGTAAAGATATGAAGAATATATTAGGTAAATTTAAATCAATATCTACATAACATAACCCTGCAAACGACCGCAAGAGAGTGTGGCGAGGGGTGGTAGATCATCAGCCATGCATGCACGCAGCGGAGATAAATGTGAACCGTCGGTTGCTGTGGCTCGGAAACTTGGTCGTCGAGGCAAAAGGATAAACAAAAAATGAAAGATTTGAAATGTGGGACGGGAGGAGGATGGAAAAAGGAAATAAAATTATGGAAAAACGGAGAAAGGATCCATGCTTCTTCCAGGAATTACCGTCGCGTAGGTGTGATGATAGACAACTGAGCCCCTAGTCCTCGAGGCGTCTCCAGGTCGAAGTGACCTTCAGGTTGAAGTGCCCTCACTTCGACCTGAAGCCACCTCCAGGACTGGGGGCGAAACTGCTGTCCATCATCACACCTACGCGACCGTAATCCTCGGAATCAGCATGGATCCCTTATCAGGAAGACGTCGCGGAAGCCGGAGGATTAAAAATGGAGAACCTCTAAGACATGATAGGAAAAGGAAAGTTGTTGAAGGTCTGAGAAATGATCAGGTTCAGCTTTTACTTCCACTAATAATATTATATCCGTCGCTTTCCCCCGTATGTTTACTACGTTTCTTCACACGTTACGTTTCCTTCCGTTGTTTTACGTTTCTTTGATACAGAGCTACCCTCCATATCAAAGTTTTTACGAGTCTTGTCTTAACCTCCCTAGTCAACGTCCCTTTCATCAACTCCATCCTCCTTGAGAAAGCCTCTTTGCCCAGCGCAATTCTTCTCCTTACGTCCCGACTACTTTGACCGTGTTTGCCCAAAACACCTCCGAGATACGTAAACCGTTCTACCTCTCTATTGTTTCCCCTCCTATTTAAATATTTAGCTTAGCCTTTTCTGGAAAATCGCATAATCTTTGTTTTATTAATATTGATATCTATCTATTCTGAGGCACCCACCAAATAGGGAAGCTTTCCCGATCACTCCCAATTCATTTATCTCTCCTATTTTCATTAAATTAATTAAAACCTTTCCCCTCCTTCGACGGCCACTCTTCCAATGGCCAGGCACCGAAGGTGTTCGCACCCGACGCACCGTGATTTCGGCCAAGATGCTCACGTCACGTCCGCTGGAGGGAAAAACCCGTTCTCCGAGAACGGGCTTGGGCAACACATTGCCGTGTAGCCCTCTATTACCCTCCAGGCCTCCCTTTCCCTCCCGCCGAAAGGTCACGGCATCAAACCGGGACTCGTCACTTCCGGTTGCCCCGACGATTGCCGCGAGAAGAGCAGTTAAAAGCAATTCCGGGCACTCGATTGCAAGGGCGCATGCGCCAGACCCTCCGCACCTGTCGAACGAGCATCTCGAAACCCGCGTGAGATGGATCTATGTTGCGTAGACCAGGCTTCCCTTGTTTCCCTTGATCTCCTCGGCAACGCGTGACACTCGACTCTTTGAAAAAAGTGTATTCTTTAAGAACCGAGTTTCGCCAGGTGGACAGCAAGGTCACTTGCGTCGGATGAACAGGGATATAGTGATCAGAATCGGAATGACGAAGAAATCTTTTAGAAGTAGTTTTTGGGGAGGCGACCGACAGTTGAGGTCATTTGCGCCATTAGGGATGGATGGGAATGAAGGAGTGGTGGAGAGGAAACCCGGCGTCGGAATTAGTCTATTCTTGTCGAAAGGCGCCAAGGGGTCCGCAGTTTAACGTCCCATCCGACGGACGTCGTACTCACTCAAAGTGCTCTCCACAAAGCACCTCAAGGAGGGATCGGGATACAACTGAAAAATATTTGTGACCTCCAGGATTTGAACCTCCGCGACGATAAAAAGAACGGGTGATAATGACTAACTGTAATGAATAACAACTATCTTATCCATCATCCGTATACCTCCCTTCCCTCGTATACTGCCCTTACCAATCTTCCATTCACCACTAACTCGACACATGTACAGATTACGGTTAAGTCATCAATTTCTCCTTTCGACTCCAGGATTCATTAACACATTCATTAATTCCTCCGAGTTCACTCTATTAAACGCCTTTTCGAAATCTACGAAACAGGCAAATACGTCCTGATTGTATTCTATATTACTCTTAGTGATCTCATTACTGCAATGACGTCATGCGTACCTCTCCCCTACCTGAATCTAAACTGATCATCCCCTAAGTAACCATTTGCCTTACTCTCTATCATTTAGTTGATGTTCCTGAAAATTTCTTTAGCTGCGTGAGAAATCAACTAATTGTTCTGTAATTCTCGCATATGGCTTCCTTCCATTTTCCTACGCAGCGTGCCAATTTCATGCTTCCTTTGGAGACTTTCCGCATTCTCGAACTGAGTCTTCCATCATTACTCCCCTCTTCCGCCTTAATAGTCTCCCACCTGAGATTACCAATCATATTTTGTTACTTTCTTCTACCCAACTCTGTGCTTACATTTCTCCATTTCTTTTCCTTTTATATCTTTGCAATTATCTCGTTCGTAGTCCATGGGCTATTTATCCTATTTGCTGTTCAGTTTGTCTTCCGATTTCCCCTTTCTATTACGTTTGCATTTTTCCTCCAGAGTACCCAGCTCCCTTTCCTCACTCGTAATTTCCTCTACAGCCTGCTGACACTCTTTTCATGTCGTTCCAGTGAATGCTTCCAAATTCCATCTCTTGATCATATTCCCTGTTAATCCTCCTGAATTTATAGTAATACTTTTCATTATTACTAGGCTATGATCTGAATTTGCATTCGCTCCGGAGAAATTGTGCGAGTTAATCACACTGTTTCTAAGTCTGTTACCCACCATAATGTAGTCTAAATGATATCTTTCTGAATTCCCGAGACTTTTTCGCCTGATGTGATGTCTAAATCACCTTTTCTTCCACCTCGTTCTCTCTTTGCCCACGGTCGAGTTTCAATCTCCAATCACTAACAATTGTTTCCCTGCAGGAACACACGCGATTATATCCTCAAACTCATCGTACATCCTATCGACTTCTTCCTCCTTGTGGTTGCTCGGTGGCATGCATACCTGAACAATGACCAATGTCGTCGGTTCTGCTTTAAGCCCTACGAGTAATATTCTCTCTGTTACTTGCTCTATGTTTACTACGCTTCTTCCTACCTCTTTATTTTATATTATGGCCACCCCTCGTTGGCTCTCGTCCTCGGGGTTGTACATTATTCTATAATTGTCACTCCAATAATCCCCGCTATCCTTCCATCTCACCTCGCATTGGCCAAATATATCTATATTACCGCTTTCTATCTCTCGCTTAATATTCTCTAATTTGCCTGTCCTCAACGTTATCCTAACATTCCAAGTTCCTATTCTAACTTAATTAGTCTTCTTCCTCTTCTGCGTCTTCTGTCCTCTTCTGCGTCTTCTGTCCTCTTGCTGTCAGTCACTCGTCCCCGCCGCTGTATACGTTATTATTCCATAACTATCACCCCTTTGATATCCATTATCTTTCCATCTCAAATTCAAGACGGGTCCACCACGGTTTTCACGGAATCACGGATGAGTGGTACGTCGTGTAAGTGACTGTTGACGGGAAGAGTGAATAAGACGGAGGACGAAGCAACGCGATGAAAAAGAACGACTGCGGCGAAGTCGTTCGCGGCGAGAGGTCACTCCATCGACCGAAGAAACAATCCATTTGAAGACACGACTACACCGATGCATGTCTAAACTTTTAAAATTGAAAGAACGTGGTTAATCAATTTTATTTGCAGCTCCAGTATTCCAAAGAGACTAGTCATGCATGCTCTTTTTTGATGCCTTATTGACTTGAAACGTGCCATTAAAAGAAGTGGAATGGGGCTTCGCAAGGGACTGGCGTAATGTCATCACTGGGTACTCGGTGAGCAGTCGAAAAAGTAACTACTATCGTACAACACTCTCCGAGGGCTTGCTTTTGGAATTGGGCGGTACTAATGCGTCTGCCTCGCTGAGGATGGACCCGTTTCAAATGCTCCATTAATTAATGTTACGTTAGCGTGCAATTCTCGTCTGCCTCTCAGTCCCATCGTACGTATAACTAACTTGATGTGTGCTAACTCAACTCTACCTCCCAATAATCAGGGCAGTCTCATTTCGAATTTCAATTCATCCTCAAAATTACCGTCCATCCTTATTACATCAATATTCTGACAACTTGGGCATTTTTCGAATAAGCGCACATGTATTTTGAAATCATATACATATATGTCACCCCAATCTCATAATTTGCATGAAAAGCAACAAAAAGATTATTTTTAGGCGACGTTTTGTCCTTTTACTAAAGTCTTCTCACGTAATTTATGCCTTTTACGTTAGTTAGGCCGCACCTTGACTATGCTGCGAAAGTATGGGATTCTCACAAGAGACGGAGGCTTAGTGTTGAAACTAGATCGAGTGCAACGAAGATCTGCTAGGTTGGTGAAAAGTTGCTCATTGAACAAGGTGGCAGTGTCACGACACTATTGAAAGAATTACGTAGGATGAAAGCCACTAGTTGACCGTAGGCTGAAATGCAGGTGTAATTTACTGCTTAAATTTGACGTGGGGTACTTATCTGAGGACGTCAAAGGCATATTACAGACGATTTCCTGCAATGGGAGATCACATCACCAACGGAAAATCAGGGAGATTTATTGTAAAATGGATAGATTTTTTGTCGTTTTTTCCTCGAACTATCAGACATTAAAATATACATGACATCTGGTCGATATTCTGTATATTTCTTCCTGCATATTATTCCTTCTATTAAATTAACCCATTTTTTTAACAGTTCTCCTGCGTGGTTTGAATATACGTATCCTGTTAATAAATATTGATGCAATTAACGTACTTTATTTTGTGTGTTTAAAAGTTTTCGAGTGCATGATCAAACTAATATTTTCACTACATTTTTTTCGATTATTTGCATTTTTCGTCCTTCATGTTATTCTTTTTACTTTACAGACTAATCTTTCCAACGGTTGTACAACATGATTTGAATCTACGTATCCTGTTGTTGAGTAATGTTGCATGTAAGGACTTTCTTTCGAGTGTATGATGAAAGTAATTTTTTTGTGGAGGTAACATGATTGCGATTGAGCATGCATGGCTGGTGACTTAGCATCCCCCGCCACACGCACTTGCGGCGGTTTAAAGAGTTTTGTTTAGATGCAGATGTGTAGAGATGTCTTCCATAGAGCCCTGTTCTCAGACGCTCCGTTTCCAGGTCTCGCGTCCACGCAGAGTTCCTCACACACTCTCTCCTGCTCCATCCAAGACCTTACTTACTTCGTGTGTTCCACGTCTCTCGAACGAGACTGACTCTACGCTCACATCCTATGACATTCTCCGCCTACCCCTTCACTCTCTCGCAAGCAACTCAGTCTTCTTTTTCTCCCATATAATCCCTTCTTGTGGTTCGACTACCATCTATTCCTTCACACTGCATAGCTTAAAACCATCCAATCGGCACGCCTATCAGAGTTGTCCGACGTCGTTACAAGTAATGCACATTTTATCCATGATTAGCAAAAAATTCGATTGGCCACTACCGCTCTCTTTCTCTCAACGCTCCTCGGAGTAATCCATGCACACCATTCAACATTTAATTTGTACATATCTACATCTACATAAATACCCTGCGAGCCACCAAAGAGGTGTGTGGCAGGGAGTGTAGCACCATGAGGGAAGGGTAAGGGTTGAGGGGGTTGGGGGTTAGGTGAGGAAAGGTGGGGGGAACCTGTAAGAAAAAATAGATACATATATACACATTCACATATATATATGCACGCACACATATATATATATATATACATATATTAAAATATACATGTATATATATATATATATATATATATATATATATATATATACACATACATACACACATATCCTCGCGCAGTCCCTAACCTGTACGTTAATACTTATTGTAATGAACTATGTCCTGTGGAATTTCGGCTACAAGCATTCTGGTCCCTTATCGTTCTTGGAAAAAATGACATTTTAAACCTGTCAGTCTTGCAGTCTATCTCTCTAGTCTTATATTCGTGTTCCCTTCGACCGTAATACGTTGGGGTTCGTATTATATACTTGATGTCATCGGAAAAGGGCCCATCTTTAAATGTTTATAATAAGTTTAATCTATATTGGAAACGCCGGTGTGTAAGAGAATCCCAACCTAAATTGTCTAGCAAAGTGGATACGCTGCTGAGTTGGTCATAATAATATTGTACATATGCATTTATTCAACACTTATGCCGATACTGGCACATCCAAGTTTCGCTTCGTGCACGGTTTTAATGGTCCATGGGAATGTTTAGTAAATTAACAGTTCCACCGCGCAGTTTTGGCAATGAAGCATTCCCATGAGAACCAATGACTCCGGAATATCTCTTCCGGAGCATACACATATCAAGCTAATCGCTCAATCATGAAACGGGTGGTTGAGAAATGTAATGAGAAAGTAAAAGAGAGTGGTGCTATTTCACTCCAGTTAGGCCTTGTTTGGAATATGCCGCAAGTATTTGGGGTTCTTGGGAGAAAATCTGGCAAAAAAAATTAGAACAAGCCCAGAGAAAATCCGTCAGATTCTGAAAAAATTGTAAAAATAAGAAGACCAGTGTGACAGGGCTTTTAGGGGAATTAGACTGGGAGCCACTTAAAATACGAAGGGAACAAGCAAGAATTAGAATTTTAGGAAAATTGAGAACAAACGCGTTTAGCGATGACACTTAAGGAATTATAATGGTCCCACACTACTTAGGTAGATCACACCACAAAGGTGAGATAATGGAGATAGATTCCAATACAGAAGGATTCAAATACTCATTTTTTCCCCGAACAATCAGGAATCACAATAGTAAGAAACCAAAGTCCCTTTAGAGATATTGAAAACTGACTTTCAATAATCAAACCACTTTACTTTTCTACATAAACTTTTTAATTTTTACAACCCAGGTTTCGTTATAGTATAACATCATCAGGTCCTGACCTGATGATGTTATACAGGTGATGACCTGATGATGTTATACTATAACGAAACCTGGGTTGTAAAAATTAAAAAGTTTATGTGGAAAAGTAAAGTGGTTTGATTATTGAAAGTCAGTATGAAGATTTTCCACCAAGTTACGCCAGAAACTGTTTTTTTTATGTTTTAAATATTGAAAACATTTAATTTACAAGGCGGAAACAAATTAAAAAATGCAAAGACATCAGGTATATTTGTAGGTGCATGTGTATGTTAACCAATAGTATACTCGTATGTATTTGCATGCGTGTAAGTTAGTAAGGTTTTTGCATGAATACTCGTACGTCTCCGTGGGTGTAGATTCGCATGAATTTGTGGGTTTTGCATGCAGTTTTATTCTCTTTTACGGGTGGTGACCTAAAAGCCCCCGCCACACGCCCTTGCGGCGGCTTGCGGGGTACTATGCAGATGTAATCTTAAAACTTTTGGTACATTTTCCCTATTCTCGAGGAAAGCCCACTTGTGCAACCCACTCACCCCTCCCTCTCCCTGTAGAGTGATTACCGATAGTATGCCACCTTGCCAAGGGTCATCCGAGGGTGTCATGGGAGAGGGAGGAGAGTTCAGGGGTGTCTCGTCGCGGAAACAATTACGCGTCGACCAATGGCGTCAAGACCCCCGGGAGGGCGGCGACGGAATGATGGTTCGCTCGAGGGCAGCACCGGCGGCGACTGAGGACCAAGGCCGATGCCCCAAAAAGCCCGCCTCTCTCCCCTCTCTTCCGGGAGGGGGCGGCTCGATATTAGTCTGTATCGATTGTGCTATATGCAGGAGTCATGCAATTTCGAAATGCGATTTTGAAACGGTCGGGAAATGCGTTAGAATGATGCGAAGAATCATGCGAGAGAATACAACTCTCGACACCATAAAATATGCGACATAATACGATTTTCGATTGCATGTGATAATATGAATATTTTTTGTTTACATCGTAGAGTCTACGCAAATTAACATATTAGATACACACTTTACTGCGTGTTGCGATATTAGAACTTGAATATCACGCAAACCGCGGCTGGGGGACGGGAAGTGTTTGATTATCAACAGAATAGAAATCCTTCCGAAAATGGATTGTTTTAAGTAGAGGCCGAATTTGGGGGTAAATGATTGCGGGGGAGAAGGGGTTCATTGCATTTGCAACGTTCAAAGATTGCATTGTGGTGGCGAATTAAAATTAACATTAAATTATTAATATTATTTTAATAAAAATAATGAAAGCTAATATTTTTAATATTTTCAATTCTAAACGTACAAGACGTGGTTTTACTACTCGGGTTCTCAAAGTGAAATTGCATTCGCAGGGGATCAACTGTGAAAAAAGAAGATGGAGACATTCACGATTAATGAAGTTCACTACGTAATATTGATAATTGTATATATTAAACATTAAAACACAGAGAAGTAGTTTATTTTTTACACTATAATTTCTCACTCGATAGGTATACTAAACTGTTAAAACATATCTCTTGGCATGAGTCAAGAGTTTTGCTCCTGAATTAGTAAAATTTCCAAATTATTCTTCCAGAATAGTTTAAATTTGCGGAATGTTTTAGGGAGTGTTCTTATCGTGAACACTATGAGAACAGTACCACTGAAATATTGATTGCTTATTCATTAATAAGATTATTGATTATGAGGACTGTCATAAATAGGGGAAACCCGATCCGCGTGACGGATGGCATCGGGGAGGGCGGGGGAAATCCACAAATGGAGATGTGGGAGTCTGGAGAGAGATGCCGTGCTTCCAGGGAGGCATATCAAGGAGGGAAATATACTTCCCCATCTCTGAAATCAGAATGGATTCCGAAGGACATTAGGGGCGGAATAGGTCAAGCCAATAGGTACTTAAAGATTGACTTTTTAAAGAGGTACTTGAACAGCCGAGAATATGGTCCCCGTTAAGAAGGCGTCATGTGAAAACAGCATCCCTGGGGGGTCTCCCCAGGGATGCTGTTTTCACAGGACGCCATTTGATGCCTTTCACGGGTCTCGTGGACCGGAGAGACCACTGGAAGGGATGAAGAGAACATAGGCGACCAGGTGGGTGTACATGGAGGGCGGACGAATGAGACCACATGAAGGTTATTCATTGGAAGAGCGGAGTTGAGGAAGGCCTCGGGGAGAGAAGATTTAAGCCTTGAGGGACATAAGAGATTTGCTAGGAAGGCAATGTTCTTGGGAAATTCCATAAGGAAGATAAAGGGGAAAATACGATCAGGAAAAGAGCGGACATGAGAGAGGATGAAAGACCCATAAAGGCACACAGTGGAATTAGCGCCGGGAGCGGAAGAGTAGAGCATAGCAGTCCATCGACCATTCAAAAGCGTTTACAGACCCCGGAGACAAGCGTGGTGATAATGCTCCGAGGAAAAAACCCGTTTTCAAGTGGATTAGGCGTTTTAAAGATGGCCGACAAGACTACAGCGGATGATGCAAGGCCGGGACGAACTTCAACCACCTGTGTTGACGACAACTTTGATCGTGTGCGGTCCCTTGTCCTTACCGATCGTCGAAAAACTGTTCGAATGATAGCTGATGAACTGAATATAGGAAAATCAACAGTGCACACTATTTTAACTGAAGATGATGGATGGATCCTTCACCATGACAATGCATCTGAACATTCAGCATTGATTGTTCGCCAGTTTCTGGCAAAAAATTCGATCACCATCCTTGATCATCCTCCTTATTCGCCAGATCTCGCTCACTGCAACTTTTTCCTATTCCCAAAATGCAAAAATGTAATGAGGGGACATCACTGAGAAGATGTGGACTCAATAAAGCAAGAAACGACGAGAAAAGTAAAAAGTCTATCTGCCGAGGACTTCCAAGGGTGCTTTAAACAGTGGTAAAGAAAATGGGATAAGAAGGCATAGATAGCAACGACTGGAGAGTACTTTGAAGGGAACAAAATCATAGTAGACTAAATTTTGCAAAATAAAGTTTTTATGAACTCAGTTCGCGTATGTGTTGGACACGGTAGTATATGTTTCTGGAGCAGGCACTGAGGAGTGAAGGACGATCATTGTACTTGAGTGATTCATATAAACTTTTAGGCTGGTGGATGAAAGGTCTAGATGGGTGAACCCCCTGAGGATGTGTTTGCAATGTTTTCGCACACTTTCGGGAGAAAGCCGAAACTCAATGGAGAAGATACGTAGATATGATACATAGCGCCGCTACGGTGCCAATGGTTACCACTTACATTCTTGAATACCCGTTTTCGTGGATATGCACTTTGTGCTGCCGAGCACCGTGGTCGGGGGGAGGGGTGTACGTACCGGGGGAGGAGAGGGGTGGCCTTCGGCGGAGATACCCCCTGTGACCGGGGGTACGCGAGGAGGAGGAGGGCAGCGAATTATCCCGTCGTACCGATGGCTCATAAATAATTGAACGCCCGCAGGATGAATAATTTAAGGCTTCCGTGTGAGGAGGGTGTGGTCCAGGGGGGAGAGGGAAGAGAGCGGATAAAGTTTGGCGATGCAGTCTTTTGGGGATGAGCGATTGCGATCCGTTATGGCGTGCATTGCAGAGGCAAAGAACCCTCCGTCACGCACACGCGTCAATCGACGGAGTTCACGGACCCACTCATATCAGTTCTTGAGCGGGGATTTCGGCAAAGTAATCTTTGTGCCGGGAAAAACTTGTAATTTTATTGTTATGACAGAAATAAATTTGCCATCATCTGCAGTTGTTGTGAAAAATAACTTATCTAAGAGTAGGCATAGATGGAGTTAGCTCAAATACAATAGAAGCTACTTCAGGTGTTCCCCAGGAAAGTGTTATCGGACCTCTATTATTCCCACTTCACATTAACAACATTCACTCCGTAGTCACTTGTAAGATACGTTTATTTGCCGATGATGCTGTGGTTTACCGTGATATCCTTGATTATGAGGACACAGCGGCTTTATCAGGTGACCTTAATGCTATACAACGTTGGTACGACATTTGAAAATCAGAATTAAACTTTAAATAGTGCGTAGTGATGAACTTTCGGAAAAAGAGCAAAACCCTCCAGAACTCCGACTGCATTGGAAACACTGAAATGGAATGTGTAGACTCAATTAAATACCTATGCGTTACCCTCACTCACGATTTCTCCTGGGTAACACACATACTAGGAATATGTGGACAAGCTAACAAAAAATTAGGATTTATTAGAAGAGTACTGCGTAACTGTGATGAACAGGTCAAAGAGAAATGTTTTCTGTCGTTGGTTAGGCCTCATTTTATAGAATATGCTGAAAGTATATAATGGGATCCTTATGAAGTTGGATTGATTGCCGAATTGGATCGCGTGCAGGGTAGGAGGAGCTAGATTTGTAAAACGTTGTTATGATAAACTTAGTAGCGTTTCCAAAATAAAGGAGCTAGACTGAGAGTCAAAGGATAAACAATGAAAGAGTAAAGAGGAAAAGGTTAAACAACAGTTTGAAGCTCTTGCATAAATTGGAAGTAGGCCTCTTCGGAAGTTATATTGAAAATGTATTATTACCCCCATCTTACTACGACGTACGGTAAGAGAGATCATACCAATCATAATTGGCATGATCTCTCTTACCGTACGTAGTACGATGTCATTTTTTCCACGAACGCTAGGGAATCGTAATAACATTGTTCGACCGCGGTAGAGTCATATTCGGGTCGAGATTAGTCTGGTGTGTTTTCATCCCCTGCCACACGCCTTAGTGATGGCTTGCAGGGTGCTAAATATCAAATGTCCAAACTCACCGGATTTGCCCTGCCGAGCCAGTTAATCATCGTACTCCCCAAAATTTAGGGGCGCCGTATGGCGGGATTTTCAAGTTTGATTATATATATATATATTTTTTTTAGTAATCTACCGGTTAAGGTAGGTTTTTGGATGGACCCAACTATCAAATAAACATTTTGTGACTCCCCACCTAGCAAACTAATCTATATCACGTCCCTCTTCATCTCGGTGTACTTCTTTCCTCCCTTCATCTCGTCTAACATCCC